>CM017556.1:61173975-61186475 GCA_007844125.1 Sinonovacula constricta
TCAAAATGTGTGAGTAGATTCAGATTTCTTATTACAGTCATTTATTTTTTGTAACAAAACACACGCACCAATTGTCATACAACCACCAGCAGCATTATAAGGCAGTGGCCGTTGGCTGAGCGGGTCAGAGTCGTCAACTTGTTACTCCTCAGCCCCACCCAACAGCGTGGCAAGAACTTGTACATGAATACGTTCTCGGGCCGACCCTGTGGTGCATCGGTCATCCTTCCCAGAAGCATAACTGAGGTCTTCCTAGTCACTAATTAGGCAGAACATCGATAATATAACCATAGGTATGTCGGTGAGACATGACACAACCAGATTACAACCATAATAATAATACATATTGATATCAAAAGTATAAAATGCGATCGTTCGGTTTTCCTTTGCATGGATTAATGTCATGAAATTTGTATTAAAGCAATGGAATAGTAGTGTCGTACTAAACATGTAAAAATAGTATCAATGTATGTAAAATCCAATAAACTAAGACAACACCAGAATGCCCCAATAATAATAAGTACCTGTATGTTTTTTTTAAAATAATAGGTTTTATCTGAATATATTAAATTAACCATCGACAGTTAACATCATATACTCATATTATATAAGCATACTGGTTGATCCAAATGCGAATGACATGTAGATCCGGTGACGACACTGAACTTGTAAAATAGAATTTCATCCTCTTGACGTATGGTTGTAAATAGCATTTAAATTAAAGTGTACATACTTTAATCCAAGTAGATTGATAATTTATTTCGAATCAAACAAGATAAAACAATATTTTCTTTTGTAACTTGCTTCTTGTACATGTTACTTTTTCATTTCTCTCGGAAAGCATATTAAAATATCAACACATATTGGCACCATACTTTTGAGCATAATTTTAAACCACATGCAAGTAAACTTATCGAGACTAAGGAAAGCAATTTGTCTTAAAATGTAATTTTTGGCTTGATTGATAACTAGTAAAAACATTCTATGTCTGTTATATACATGTGGTGAACATATTTCTATTGCTGTGAGAGGAAATTCGTTTCATATATAACCTGAACAAGAAATTTTGGTGGAAATTTATTGACGATATTACGGTCTTTGATTGTCGTCTTTCTATTTAGATCTGTATACGCGTAATAAGTATTACGAAATTTGCTAAAAGATCCAGTGCCTTATGATTATGATTGTCAGTAGGTGAACTTCTAAAATACCATTTTTTAAATTATTTTATTATATACCTTTGTCTTGCCCTTTTGCCTTTTTGCTATTATACACGTTTTGGACAAGGTACTTGCGGAAGGTTCTATTCGCATGTGTGATAGTACCTCGCTTAGGTGGACCAATCGCAAACAGGTTAAAACAAGTTTCTAATAACACTTTGTTTCTATTTGTGATATTGTATATTGGAGTAGGCCCTCTCCCAACAAATCACACATTTACGGAACTTTGGAGACCTAAAATAATATCAGAATCGGTCGTTGACAAATTAATTTTAAAAGAGCTTTAGACAGTTGATGAATGTCAAAACGCATTTTCTAATATTAAAATATGCTCAGTATTCGACCTTATATAAAGGAATGTATTATGTGCATCCTATCATTAGTACAATGTTTGTGTGTTTACGACTGTAGGCAGCCTTGGGAACACGTTATATTACAACGTCTTGCTGACGTCTAAATTAAAGGAGCGTACGAATTAGTCAAATTTTTGCTTTCCTGGCACTCATCAACATCGCACAATCTGTTGTTGACTACGGTTCACAATTTAAAAAAAAAATCGATTTAAATCTCTAACATATTTGTTAAAATATGTTGTTAGTAAATCAGAAACAAGAATTAAAGATTTAATCCATTACTTTATTATGTCCTGAAATAAATTTTCCGTAGAGTAGTCTTTATTAAACTTAAATTTAAGTAAAAGCAAATAATAATGACCTTTATTTAAGTTTCTTAAATAATAAAAACACCTAAGTTGTTATGTCAAAAATCGGATATTTATAAGAGTAATAAAGGCAAAAGTATTTGATTAAACATAAGTGTAAGGTATCGTTTATACTTAAACTCGACCTAACTGTCGAAAGTTAGGTCACTCACTTCCGTTTACCTATTAACCCAACGTCACGATGCGAATTACTAATTCTACAATGTAACTTTAATGGTATAATTATGAGTTTTTTAACCGCTTGTATAGTTTGTATAGTTAAATGGCTGTAAAGTGCAACATCAGAGGTAAGACAACTAAAATCAATTGTAAGTTGAATTTCAGCTTTAAAAGAATTAGACGCAGTTTGATTTTCCAAAACATCACACATACGTAAGCCTAATGTTTCCTATGTCTTATATCTGGTATATGTATTATTGTTATATCAAGCCATACGTATCTAGAGTAACTATCGTCAAGTGTCTGGTAAGCCTTTCTTTATATGCATCGGGTATGTCCATTAACTAAACTGGTCTTAAATATGACATGCTGTTATCAACATAAAAAACACTAAGGCTACTGCACACATAGGATAGGACATGCATTCCTTAAAAGAAACCGGTGATATAACGTCTTTCTTGTTCCTTACTAAGGTTAGAAGTATGGTCCCATGGGATGTTGATCAGGTAGTCCGGAAAACCCAAATGCGGCTGGAGACGGACGAGCAAAAAAGAATGACAATTCGTACACGTACAAATGCAGGAAAGTAGAAATCGGTAAGCAAGACACGTATACTGATGATAATGTAACACGTCATTGTACACTACATTGTGGTAAGGTTTGTAACCCATAACCTCATTCATGAGAATTAAACAATGAAGCCATTTTACTTTTTATTTCTGTTGCGTGTAACTTAAATTTGAATGTATCCCATGATCCCGTTTCTACAAATAATGCATTTTACGACATTTTATTTATTTATTATTGACAGAAGCTATGTTTAATGCGAAAATTAAAACTGCAATGTACAATTTCCAACAGTTACGAAAAAAGGAATCGATAAACCACATGAATAAGAATATATGACAAAGTACTATGAGTATTGCAACATATACCAAACTCCGAAAAGGCAAAGAACAAAGGTATTTCACATGCAAGCCAAGCGAAAAGTAAGAGCAAATTTGTGATGTGTCATTTAAGGAAAAGAGCAAACCCGACAGTTACCGCCTTGGAACGGTCAGTCGGCAATATGGACCGACTGGGGTGCTAAAAACCGGTTTTACAGAGCTCTAACCGCGCACTTCCTGACGAGCTTCTCAAATGCAAGCAACGAAAAGAAAAACGATCTATTGGAAAACAAAATGTCCATGCGCTGATATTTTCTATACGTTATGACGAAAGTAGTGACGTCATCGAAAAATAATGTCCACATAGTGTTCAGAAAAGGAATATGGTATTATTTCGATTTAAAAACAACACAAAAATGGTTGACCACAAACAAAATTAACTTTCTGAATCATGAACAAACATAATCAGAGACGAATAAATGGTTGTAGAATCCTGTTCATGTAAAGATGGAATTGAAGAACCAAAGTTCAATGTCCATCAAAGGAAATACACGTAACAATCCTTATATGATGAATTAAATGACAACATAGATTACATGCACGAGGAGATTGTTTACGACCGCCACACTGCACAAGTAACATTGTTGTAATCATGAATAAGAATATATGACAAAGTCCTATGAGTATTGCAACATATACTAAACTCCGAAAAGGCACAGAACAAAGGTATTTCACATGCAAGCCAAGCGAAAAGTAAGAACAAATTTGTGATGAGTCATTTAAGGAAAAGAGCAAACCCGACAGTTACCGCCTTGGAAGGCCTTGACGTTATACGAAGCTTTGTACTTGAACGTAATATTCGTGGTTCTTGTCACGAACGAAATACGAACATTGACATTCAATCAAAACTGTCTTACACTTCGGTCACTTTTTCCATTAGTAAATTCGACAAAGCGGAATTGAATAAAATTAAATTAATATATATATATATATATATATATATATATATATATATATATATATATATATATATATATATATATATATATATATATATATATATATATATATATATATATATATATTTATACCGCAAAACAATAAATGGCGACAGTATCTAATTACGAAGGCCATGGCCTAAGTGATTAATTACAATGCAACCAAACAAATCAAAGTGAAGTAGAAAACATTTAATCACGCAAATCAATATATATTTCCATTCTATCTCAATTTACCGTTTATTAATAAAAGAATAAAATATAATAATAAAAGAGGTATTATTATGTCGATTTATTTTTATTGCGCTTTATAGTTAACTCGTTGATTGTGTCATAATCTTAACCAATGTTTTTTGTTTCTTTCTCGGAATGCATAGGGCAACGTCAACCATTCAAAGAAATATATACATATAACTTTCCTGCGTTTACACATGGGAACCTGATATATATTCCTTGCGAGTGTGGTTGATCGTTACCATGCTGCGAATACAGACGAAATTATTTTCTTAAAAGTCACCACCTAGACTTTTATTAGCATGTGTTTGTTGAACAGTTTGCTTCAGGCGTTTTTGCTGCGTCCAGAAATCAAACGGTTCAGTAATATTGTAATTGGATTGCGAAAATATAATTATTTTTTTTTACAAGTAATTGCTGAATTATTTCTGTGAGTACAACTTGATTTCCTGATTTTCAAAGATATGAATGCGCTGTTGGATTTCCTAATTTATTATGTTACAACCGTTATTTTAGCCTTACACTTTATCTCTGGTCATTTTATTATTGATTCAATATTTTTATTTACGATTTACTAGTGGTGTCCTTTTAAAATATTATAATACTTGTCTCTATTCGCATTACCATGGGAACATGACCTGAAATCTCTGGTGAAAATATTCTGATGCGATACAGTTATGAACACCATACTTTAAGGTCGGTCGTACATTTCTTAATTCGTATACAGAGATGTCATAGATGCATTAGGTCGAAAGATTATAAGACACACGTGATGGACATGGGCTTCCTGCACATTAATTAGTAAGCATGCTTCTTATACATACACCCCAATCATAACCCCTGTTGCAAAACTGTTGTATATAATGGTTCTGTACATTCAGCTTTCTAGACGTTCACATTGTAATTATCTTAGATTCAAGATCACTGAGGACTAATCGAATTCCACACAAGATAGAGTACATTTTACTAAACTATAACATTTAAGCTTTGTATGTCGGCTATTTCATTAACATCTATTAACGGAATACGTATGTTCTGCTTTACTTTCTGCATGTAATATAATAAACATATGTATTATACATGATAATAACATGATGACAAAACAAAATGTGTGGCAACACATTCATAATGTGCACAGTTTTAAAACTAATAAATCGAATGTTCTTAAATTCTTATCGTATGTGAATAATTATTATGAAAACTTTATTTTTATAAAGTGATCGAATTTATATTACCCTAAGTAAAAGTTAACAAAATTGTTTCGGTGCATGTCCGGCGTTCCCGGAATATTGTTCGAACAAAAAACAAACATTGGTGAACTTAAAACAAATACAAATTGCTGAATTCTGCAAAATCTGAAACAAATCGTCCTGTCGGCAGAACCAATTTATCTTGTGTACAATTGCGACCAGTACCAAACGTAAAAAGATAACAAAGAAAACAATTTTAAAATCTCTACTGATTGTCTACTTAACCTATATTTAAATCACCCCATAAGCGATTACGGGGTTATTTTTTTCAAAATGCCAAGGACAGTCGGTATAACAGCTTTTAACAATACAAACCAGAGCTCGACTTTGCAAGATACTGAAGCAATAGACTAATCTAGATGTGTATTAATGAAAAGATTCACAGAGCAAAGAACTCTTATTACCGCTTTACTTGGAAACAATTGTTTCTTACTCTCCCGAGTATTATAATAATTACTTCTATGATTAGATCGCAATTGACGTTTGCGTTTCACAATCATGCATGCATTATAAACAAAAGATGCATCTCCATCACTAAATGTCGCTAGTCTTGTTTTAAAAATGAATTAAAAGTATGTTTGCCACACTCAATTGTGTGAAATTGAGGCTTAGAGTTTAAGTTATTAAATTTAAATGATAATGTCAGTGTTATTCTTATTTTTTATAAATTATTTTAAACAAAAACGAATTTGCAGCATGTTTGAGGCATGTATGTATCGTTTTGACTACAAAAAGCTGAAATTCATTAAATTGCATCTCACAATGATGAAGGTATGCATTAAGATCGCCAACTTGACTTGTTAGAGTGCATTGAAGACAGGTATGATGTATATGATTCATCAGTTTTCATATGAGAGAAGAATTTGCACGACCCAATGTGTTCTGTATTACACCATGCTTAAAACGATATGTAACTTAGAAGGAGTTGAAGAATTACGTTAAGTGCTTTAGTAGCATCAAAATGCAGAATGTAATCTAGGATATCCCCACTGTGATGGATTGATCTTCACGTCTATCAGAAGATACGTTATTATAGCCATCGGGTGGTGGAAGAATAATTAGGTGGAGACTTAAAAAGTACGAACAGAGGTTATTCGTTCATATAACTATGCCGTTAAAATATCCCCTTTTATAATATCTAATATTCATAAAGGAGCAACTTGTTTTGTAAGTCGTTATAAGAAGCAGAACGTTTAAACATTTTTCAAAGACGTTAAGAAAGCTATTTATTATAACGCTTTGCAACTTCATTCGATTCGCGCTTTGTTATTTTATGAAATTTAGATGAACAGTAAATGATTATTATCGTCACATGAGACCCTACATAGTGCCGTAGAATAGCGAGGACAGTAGTTTCTTTTAATCTATTTAATGTATATGACGAAACTTTATTGTTCATGATTACTTATTCCCTTATTTAGGATTTGAGATCATTTTGCTGTATACGATACATAAACAATTACGGTTGTCTTTAAAACCTTCATTGTGCACTACTAAGTCATCTGAGAATTCCAACATATTATTTTTGAAATATCAAAAGACAGAAATATTAACATGCAAGATTTTCTTTGTATGTAAAATGTACAAAGCGTTTAAACACAGAAAAAAAAAACGCACTGGAATAACCAACTGTCCCTGCAATAATTATTACGCTTTGATTACAATCATTCACACATACCATGCAACTGTTTACATTAAATATACAACTGACAACAAATATGTCTTACCAGAAGTACCTTCACATTAAATTCTTTTTATATAGGTCACTGTTGGAGACTTTTACTCTGTTTTTCTTATAGTTGTCTTGCATTCATGAGGATGAATCAGTCATGTCTCAACATTTAGGAATATGAATGTTATTCATTTAAACGATATTTATACTATTACAGAACCCATTAGCACATATTGACCAAATGCTAAGTTTTGTATCTCCAGCCGGACGCTCTTCACTTTTATTTAAAGTTCCTAAGACACCAACCTGCTATGTTTTATACATAAATTTCTTTTTCCATCTCTTAAGACGATTATCCATCTTAGAAAACTATATAAATTGTAATATGTATCATAAAACGTGTTTCTTTCGCTCGGCAATTTCCGTCAAGCACTCGGATATTTATGCCGCTATTTTCTTGATGAAATAATAACACCCTCACATACGGATTTCGATCAGTAATGGGAGCATTGAAAATCAAAGCGTCGATGTCACTGTAGTATTCCGTGCTTGTAATTTGTGAAGAAATCTATAAACTTAATGAGTTACTACTTTGTACTTTAAATGTATGCAATCCATACCATTAAGTATAGCACTTTCTCGGATTTTCAGCGCTGCTCGTACTTTTCGTTTTAATATTTTTTTGCAAATTTTTACAAATATGTTTTTCTAAAATATTTCAAAATTCAAAGAGAAACGGTAATTAACAATACCTGTGCTAAACATGGACTATTTATGGAAAGAAATTATTTCAAATGTACTTCTACTTCTTTCACAATGTATGCACACATCTTCCTTTGACATTATCACACTAGATTTACGCATTAAAATGAAGATAAGGAAATACTAACTTGATACAAAATATAAATGGCAGAATTGCAGTTATAGTGAAAATTGCAATGACCATTAGGAAGGACTGAAATGGGAAACGTTTGCATGACAATTACAGAACTGTGACACATGCAGAACTTTAAAACATAAGTTGAGCTTTATAAACAGTTTTCAGAACCAGCAATATGACAAAAGTTAAGAAGGGTGCGAGTTAAGATATTTATACAGAAGTTTCTCCAATATTAAAAGTTCGAATGGAAAGATATTATGCAAATATTCCATGTCTTCCTTAGAAACGGCTAAATATTAAAACAAGACACCCTTTAAGTATCAAGAAAGTGAGATCATGTAACCACTGTCTATGGCAGGGTGCCAATTGTGAAACCAGGTTTGAAGATACGTACACTGTGTGAGATTAAGGCATGCAAGAACAAATGTAAGCATTTTGTTGCTTTGATCATAAGAGGAACACGACATATATACATTACACAAACTGATGACAACCTGAATGCACTGCCAATTTTGCGAATAAAATCATTCATTTAAAATAAGTCTTAAAAAGCAAAGATGATGGGAAAATTTTACGCCACTTCCGCTTTCTTTGTGTATATATTCAGACGCTCGCCGAGAGTGTGAAATGGGTTATTAATATGTTTTCATCGTAATATATACACTCAGAAATATAAATTAACCGGTAAATTAGTGGGAAACATATCAGATAATAGCAATTAATTTATCTATAAGGGTAACAAAGAGATTTATCATGGTATTCTGAAACCTTTAATTCAGATTCTCATTCAATGATATATACATCTAGAAATTTATTAGGTCCAGTTGTTATAAATGTCCCTTTGTCAATGTTTTCGTATTTCCAATACATATGCTTAAATGTGTCTCTTATATGTGTCATGCATGTTATGTTTATATAAATTGATTTAAATACTTCATTTTTTTGTTTTAACTATGCAGTTTTTTGTAACTAAACTCGCTTTCACTACAATTGTATATTTACCTTGGTACCGTTCTTTTTGCGTTGGGATGTTAGCTTTGCTCTATATTGTTAACACTTTTTAAGCAAGAAAAGTGTCTAACAGAGGAAGAAAATGACAACTGTTATGTAAGTTAGGAGGTAATAATATATTATCAACATATTATATAATGCCATATGCCATAACATATTATATTAGAAATACTTCCTAAAGTCAAGTTTCAATGTAAATTAGTTTGTCGTCAAAACAATAATATTTACGTATGCCATTGTATATATTTATTAAACAGAATGACACTGTAAGCGATCATTAAAAACACAAAGACACATATTAATCATAGTCTTTAGCTGGCTCCTTCAGCATATTCTTTGTAACTGCCCAATAAAGGTGTATTCTTCTGTATCTACAACACATTTGCAGCACAGATACGTGTTTATGATTTTATTGCAAATCTTATAGTCAACCATTTTTGTGTATTTTTTCAAATCGAAATAATACCATATTCCTTTTCTAAACACTATGTGGACATTATTTTTAAATGGCGTGACTACTTTCGTCATAACTTATAGAAAATATCAGCGCTTGGACATTATGTATGTAAATAGATCGTTTTTCTTTTTATTGCTTGCATTTGAGAAACTCGTCAGGACGTGCGAGGTTAGAGCTCTGTAAAAACGGTTAAAGCACCCCACTCGGTCCATATTGCCGACTGACCGTTCCAAGGCGGTAACTGTCAGGTTTGCTCTTTTCCTTAAATGACTCATCATAAATTTGTTCTTACTTTTCGCTTGGCTTGCATGTGAAATACCTTTGTTCTGTGCCTTTTCGGAGTTTGGTATATGTTGCAATGCTCATAGGACTTTGTCATATATTCTTATATCTAAATAGACAACAAACAAAAAAGACAACATCCGGAGAATGACAAAGCTCGCTTTTGTTAGTCTTACAGTCAAAGACGCCGGCAGTACACGAATGTCATCCTACGAGATATAAGAGAGTACATCTCTTCGACCTAGCTAAGAATGTACAAATTATTGATAAAGATAATGATAAGAATAATAAGTCAAGTCAAGCGACAATCTTGTTAAATGAAGTGAAACAACGAATCGCTAATTTCAGGATGTCAACATACATCAGTGTCAGCATCCGTCGTCTTTAGCAATCAGGAAAAAATCATTAGTAATCCAAGTATGAAGAAGATTCAGATCTAGCTATAATCGGACATGCAAGGGAATTATTCTTTCTGCAGAATAGAATATAAACCTTGAATAGAAAGACTTGCTTTTGCAAAATATTTGATATCGTAAAGACAGTTAAAGTTCCCCTGTAATTTGCCACGTTTAAATACAGCATGTAGCATGTCTCCTATTAAAAAAACAAAACAATAAAGGTTGACAGAGACTTATAGTTATTCCTTTAAACGATGCCGATTAACACACAGATTAACAACATAACTATTAAGGCAAAAGAACCCCACATGGCCTAAGGAAAAGGTAAGTTTTGATTAATATATATATATATATATATATATATATATACATACTGTTACATAAACAGCAAATATAAACATATACATTAACAGCAAAACTGGTTTAATTTGAAGATAGGTGTTATATTTTACACAATGTACTTATGATAAAATGTCCAGGAGTCAAACAGATGTACAATCTGACATGTTCCGTACTAACTAGACCTTAAAGTATTCATTGATACGACAAATGTTTTCCGCTGATATGATAAGCAAACTATAGAGAAATATAGAAGATGGACGTTGTATATGGCATACAGAATATTTTACATAGCACTTTTAGCGAACGATTTTTCTTGGACTGTTACGGGGAAAAACCCTTTCATACATGTAAGCTGTTGGATATATGCAGGTTCTAAAACGTAAGGTCATTACTACACAATAAATGTAAAAGTAATAATTCTTTATTCATTATATTTTTTCTTTTCTTTTTAGTGTGGTGTGTATGCAATTTCTTAAATTGCCATCAGCTGTACTTGAATAAAATGATTTGCAGCAGAAGCGTCTCGATCTCTTCTATCATCTCCATAAATATTGCGCTTCTAATACCAAGTGTAGTTTCAGTTTGAGGGAAAACCCAAACATGCCATTATTAAAACTGATTTTAAAGTATTTTTATGCCTGGTCCAAACAAGACAGTATCTCTTCTTTTTGCCATATAGAAAGAGAACGCAGGTAGATGTCTCATTCGCTGCATGCTTCTTTCTAGCTATGTCACATTTAACTCCATAACAACGCTTCCTGTGAGGGCAATGACCACATTTTCTTATTTATGAAGTCTTTGGGTGACGTTGTTTCTGACCTTTATATTTTTATTGTTTTGACGTCATCGGCGTGTATAAACAATGAAATAAACAAAATGGACTTCTGACAGATGAAATATCTTCATCATTTAGTGGGTGTGCCATATAAAACGATGGTACTTGTGACATTTTCCACATGGTTAAATAAAGTAAAAATAAATAAATATATTATTGCAATATTTTCTTCTTAAATGATCAAATTACAACGCTCAAACTGCTTCGTAATATCCCAGCTTTTTAAGCCGTACATGACTATCTGCCTTTCATTCCCATGTTGTTTCACGATCAAATTGCTGTGTGCGTGTCTTGTCAAAAAACCAAGTCAAACGGAAACGAGTGAGCTCGGGCTAAGTCTGTCGGATTTAACGCTGCCGGATCGAAGCCTGTACCAGTAGTCGGTAAAGATTTAGCACTTGGCTGACTGGAAAGTTAATCTTTACTACAAGAATGAGTAATAAAGCATTTTTCTGTTTAAATTAAAGCCCACTTTACAAAGCAAAACATAGAAGCTTAATACCATGAGTGCAAAAAACAAGGAAAAGAAATCTGAAAAATCGAGTTGCCGTCGTATTTTTTGTCCAAATAAATTGTGTTTTTGTGTGTTTGTCCAAGACGTTGAACATAAATATGTTTTGTTGATAGAATAAAACTATGAATTTTTCTTAAGATCTTCTTAAACTTATATTTTCTATATAAATATGACACACACGATGGGTACCAAATCAATATTTTTAGTACCAATGAGTATGATTTAATGAGCCCTTGATATTCTTACATGACATGATTTCTGTCATTGGCAAGAAACATTCATGGGCAATAGAGTAGGATATAAAAGGAGGGACCGGAAGAGAGCTGACACATCTGAGTTAGATGGCATATTTATTACCCGGTCATAACAAGTATCACACTCGATCAGCCAAATTAGCCTAGTCTGTACAATGTAGCTGGGTATTTTCAACATGTTGCAAGCGAGGATTTCTGGTGATAGAAAAGCTAGAGAAAAGCCACATTTCTTACAAGCAAAAACCACATAAACTTTATTCTTATGTACTTTGTTGTTCTGACCTTCGTGTTATTTTTCTGCAAAGAGATATTAAATGTACTACATTTTAATGTAATACACAGGGACTACTTACGTAAAATCAGTTTTAAAGCTATCGTCAAACCCA